>CM038704.1:15942558-15960058 GCA_021613375.1 Megaleporinus macrocephalus
GTGGTGATGATTCAAGACCTTATAAATGTCTATCACACATCTCTCCTGTGCTCTCTCACCTTAATTGGAACAAACTTTCTGAGGAATTTGACTCCATGTGTCTCCATATAGTCCCCTGCACGGTTGGCCATGTCTTGGTCGAAGCCTCTCAGCAGAATGGAGCGCACCATTACAGTCACATCCAGCCCCAGACCAGCCAGAAACCCCCCACATTCAAGAGCAACGTATGATGCTCCGACCACTAAGGTCTTGCCCGGACAGTAGGGTAAATAGAACAAGTCATCGCTGCAGCAAGGGAACAAGAGAAACTTTGATTAGGACACAAGCATACCAAAGGCAAGATGGAATGTGTATACAAGCATGCAATCTTTTGTGTGGTGAAGGAAGAAATTCATTTCCACAGAAGTCTGGCTACTGCTAGACTTCCTGGTTTAAGGTAAAACGGAAGCTTACGGCGACTTGATAGCACACATTTATATTTCAGGTGACTGGCATGTCTATGGCACTACAAGAGATTACTCTTAAGAGGACATCCCCTTCATCATCGCATGTAGGTCCTGAGAACACATTTTGCAATTCTCTTCATGTACTGTATCATTCACTTTGTGTTTCCTTGAACTGCTCTGAAAATTATGTATATAAAACCAGCACTCCAAGTGTAAAAGCTAAGCCCATCCACGATCACCTGTAGGCTGCCATAGCCATTCTCTCCAGGGTCACAGCAGTTTAACTAAGCTCTGGGCCATGATGTCCTGTGTTAAGCTAGGTTCTCCTGAGACAGCAGTTTATCTCTGCATGTCTTAAGAGCCCTCCTGCAGGCTCTGCTCTTTAAAGAAAATCACTCACCTGGTGATGCAGTACTCTTTATCTCCAGGGATGCCCAGGTAACGTGGTCGCTCTCCTGTTGCCAGCACAAACCTGGCTGCTGTGTAGAATGTCTCTTTGCCGCGCTTGTTTGTGGCCTTTATCATTTAGCAAGCAAAGAACAAAAAAAAAAAAACAAACAAACAAGCATTTACAATCAGTAGCACCTGAATTTTTTTAAGTTACATTACTATGAAGCAAATAGAAACAGTAGAAGCTGTAGCAAGAACCACAGTTTACCCAGTCAACAGGAGTGAAAGAGTCTTCATTTTAATGGCTGTGTGAGAAACACTGATAAACTGATAAACCAAAATACCTTGATTTTGTGAGGCTCCACAAACTCGGCATAAGCGTTGACATAGTTGACATTCTTGTCTCGTAGAGACACTCTGTAGCCCCAGTTCAAAGAACCAATGTAGTTGTTTACCGCTGTCCTCATTGTCTCCCAGTTATGAGACACTGAAAGGGTGAAATTTTGCATTTTTGCATTAACACTTTGTATGCTGTACTGCATTAAATCTAACTAAATAGGATTCATTTTACTCTTACTTTAATAAAACACTGACAGCCAGAGAGCTTTAAACATGGGAAATAAAGATGCACTCAAGTAATGTATATTGCAAAAAAAAAAAAAAAAAACAACAAAGCGTGACAAAATAATTAAACTGACATCTAAACAAACAGCAAAATATCTCTCATCGAAGCTTTTGCAAAAACATCCATCTGAAAACTCTTGAAATACTTTGAACAGTGTACTGGTCATCATTCAATCATTAAGACTTATGAACTTTCCAAGATATAGGAGACATTCTACTAAACTAAAAACAATATGTATTCAAGAGATACTTTAGAATACTTTAGAATCCAGTAAGTTCATTTAAAGTCATACAAGTACTGTTTCTCTTATTAAGGGCATTTCATCTTAAGACATCAAGCTTAAAACTACAGTTTGACATCTTTAAATGGCAGGTGGTGAATGCCAAGTAATTTCTAAGCAGATTAATACAGAGGCTTTTTCTTTGAACTCAAGCAAGGAGGACAATACACGTGTACTACTACAATTCGATTAATTAGAAAATGATAAGAAATATCTGAATGCGTACACACTGCCAGAACCACACATGCAATAGCACTGAGCCCAGCACAAGGACCCTATGCAACTCTAACCAATCATAAATGGTGTTCTTAAGCGAACCTGCTGCACTGATCGTGGTTTCTATCCAAGACTTGTTTAGCATTTACATGAAAATAGGGGTGGTGGCGATTTACAGCCACAGATGCCCAAGTTGACTGTGCTAAAGTAAGTCTTTGTTTACATACTAGAATCCCAATAAAAATGTGTGATACAAGAAAGCATCAACTTTTATCATGAGGACTATGACAATGAAATATGAAGTGATCCCTAGCTTTCACCTCATCTTTGTCTTCGATTGTTTTGCATATCAGATAAATGAACTGTTCAGTGAACAGTCAGCTGGCTATGTATTCATGTTGACTACAGACCAGTTTTTCCATTTTCAAACAGAGAACAGTTTTTTTCCTATCAGCTCACTGGTCCACAAAATCGCCAGTTAAAGGTTACCTACATAAACTTGTTGGGAAGCAAAATTAACTGACCGGAAGTGAATTCCTGCTATTTGGAACGTAAATGTTATTTATCACCGATTTAAAGGCTACGAGCAACACTACACACTTAAGTTCCCAGCTGAAAAGATGACGAGTGCAGTGCTATCACACTTAGAATTAAACTCTTAGTCTGAGCTCCCATCTCACCTTGCTCACTGAACTCCCAGCCAAACTTTCGGGCGTCCTCCATGGCTGTGCCCAGCATAGCAGTTTGATGCATCAGCTTTTTCGGGATACAGCCCACATTCACACATGTGCCACCCAGACCTAGACATGTTGGTTACATACCGTTATACTTAAACATTATTACTTTAAAATGTAACCGTTTTTGTTTATTACTGTGCTGTCTGTTAAGCCTTAAGCTCCTTTGGCCATCAAGACTCACCCCAAGAAGTGCCTTTTGGTGTGGGGACGACGTAATCCAGAACCATGACTTTCTTGCCCAGATTAGCTGCTTCCTGTTGAGAATATCAGGGGGCATACTTAATAGATGGCATTTACATTATTGTCTGATCAGATTTACAAGGATGTGCTTCCAAAAGTGAGCATTTGAAAAAGCCCATCATTGCTGTTACACCAAAAAGAAAGAAAGACAGAGGAGGAAAAGTCTTTTTTTAATTGGTCCTTTACACCAGCACCAATCTGCTTTTACACAGCACATTCATAGTGTGTCCAACGGCTTTAATGACAATATGAAGCACATCAATGAAGCTTGTTTCAATTTCTGTAAGCACTTGTGCGCTGGCTGGACTTTCTTACCTTTGAGCAGGCCAGGCCTCCAGAGCCGCCTCCTATGACAATCAGGTCGTAATCATACACCTCGCTGTCCGCTCCCAGCAGCTGCTGGAGGAGGCCATCTTTATGTGCCTGTCACCATGACAACCAGAGAAATAATTATCATAGGCACAAAAACCACAGCGATAAGAGGTAATCATAATAAGGGTTCTCATGTATCATTCATTCCAATTACAAAGGTCTTTCGTCCCCATTACTACATAAAGTAGCATTTTGAAAGGGCACATATCTGCACTGCAGGCTGGTTAAGCTGTAGGACAGAAGACTGAGATGAAAAGGAGACAACAAAAGCATCTCCAAAGACGCGCACCGTCCAGGCAAATTTGTACACATGTCAGCTACACAGAATTCACTGCCTATGGACTACTATAGAACCTCTTCTCGTCTCTAATTATTCATCACAGAGCATATGAAAACAGGAGAACAGGATTGGCTTCATTTAAACATGCGTTTTCTGGAGCATACGAATGCTCTACACAAAAAATCTAACTGAATAAGTAATGCAACAATCGCCTGCATCACAGGTTTCCCCTCTTTCAAGATGTTACTAAGACTTCTACACCACATTGCGTCCTAAACAGGACGCAATGTGGTGGACGTTCTGCTGGACGTTGAAACACCTTAAATAACCACACAGAACAGAAGTCCTATTATAGTTAGTATTTATATTTCAGTATGGGCTGCTACCTGCAAGGTCTTGTCACAGCCTCCAACATGTGTCTTGTTGATGAAGACATTGGGGACGGTTTTCTGTCCAGTCATCTCCAAGAGTAGATCCTGGTAGTTGGACCCATTTTCTAGAACAGATGCCAGACAAACACAGTTTGATACGGCTGCTCATGTTACGGCGCTTCATTTAGTTTGTCTGGAAGACTGCTGTTACAACGTGCCAAATGAGAGACAAGACACCGGTTATGGCACCAGACACACTGGGTCACAGCCCAGACACTGTGTTCCAATACAATTGCAAAGAACACGTTATCTTAGAACTATCTAAGAACTACCGTTCCCACTGATATGAGTCACCGTTAGGTGTAACTGAAATATGCTGTTTAAATAGTTTAATCAGAATTTTGAATAAAAGAGTCAATAAGAACAGACCCTTTGTGTGCACACAGAGATATGACAAAAGGAGGTATTTTAGAATATGAAAACTGCTGCACTGTTTAATACTTACTTTATTATTAGTATTAATACAGTATTATTGTGTGCATGTATATTTACACAGCAGCCAAACAGCAGAGATGGACCGATCAGGGTTTTTGGGCCCGATTCCGATCGCCGATCACCTTTCAGTGCGATCGGCCGATAGCCGATACCGATCGAGGGTGGGGCAATACGCCACGGCAGGCTACATGAAATTATTAGCGCAAGCAAGTCATGAAACATTGTTATCTAGAGCTATAAACTAAAATCACTTTGGCTGCGATTCCTTTAGCTGTTTGGTTTTGCTGCTGTACCGTTCGTACCAGTCAGATCTGGTCTGCACAGTTTTCTGGGTAATTTGTTTTGTGCTAGCTGCCCGTGCTAGCTCTGCTGTTTGCTGATACTCACTGTATTCAGCCGCATGGTGTACTCTTAAGGGCCGTATCAGATTAGTAGTGTTAAATGTGTTTATCCTGGTTCTCCACGAGACACGTTGATTTTACAGACCTTACAGAACACCTGGATGAGTCTGTGTCACATACGGTAAAACACTGCCAGATGGACGATGCTTTCTGTCAGCACATGTTGTAACCTGTTCTTGCGAGGCCGCTGCTTTAGTCAGCCCATCGAAAATGAAACGGTATGCATTTCCAGCTAGCGGTTCAGATAGGAATTGCAGGATGAGCGCTAGCTGGAAATACAGAAATTAGGCTCATTTGTTTAACGCCATCATTTGGCTCTTGGGATCGGCTAAATTGGAGAAATATCGGCCGATCATCGATCACATATTTTGCTTAAAAATCGGCCGATATCGATACATAGTCGAACGATCCTTCCATCTCTAAACTTTTTTTGTTGTTTTAACTGTTTAATTAGGAAGTACGGACTAAACACATGGCAGTGGTAGTCAGATAAAGACCACGATAAGTACATATGCTAGGGGTGGGCAATATGACAAAATGACAAACTGTCACAATATGTTGTTCTGAGCATATTGTGCTTATTGTCAGCAGTTAAAGAACAATGACTACGTATATATTTAATTACCAAGTTAGTCTACCTGTCTGGATTCGGTGCAGTTTGTAAAACAGCTTATTGTCCAATAACAAAGTACACCTGCACGTGATATCTTTTAGATGCACCTTTGATCTTTTAGCTTTGATAGGCATGCGGGAAGTCGTGCACTTTGTTGAAATCGGAGGGGAGGTGACAAACACCTGGGACGAATTTATGATGCACTCAATGAAACCAGTTATTTTTATATATAGAATTTAAATTTTCCTTAAACTAACATTCACTGCTCTATTTTAGGCCAACATTAAAGTTTTCAAATACTAAATAACAAACGTGAATATTTATTACTTGAACCTGATTATTGTACCACATGCTACAATTATTTCACTGCTTGAGTACATTTCTTCACCAGCCAATGCGCAGTCTACTCCAGAGACTGATTTGTGATAGTTTGTCTCATGCTATCTGCATTCCAGTAACCAGCAAGTACACGTGTGTAGAGAGACAGAAGAAAAAGACAAGAAAAAACAAGAAGCAAGGGAACATGATGAGAGTTGCAACAGTGGGAAAGACAGGAGACTAATATGGAAGCACATGGAGTGGGTGGAGAATCATGATTCGAGAGGTCACGGGGTAAAGTGTAGTGAGAGACAGAAACAGATATGGCACACTGCCAAGCAGAAAGCTGGAGAATGACTCAGCGTATTCTGCAAACAACTGCAGTGGCTGTACTCAGGACTGACACTTATTCTGACCTGTTAAACATTATCACGCAGGCCAAACACACAAGATGATGTTCTTATGGCTTAGGAACATGCAGAGGTGATTTAGTAAATTACCTCATTTCTAGAGTATCATAAACATGCAATATCAAATGACAGCAAGAGGTCAATGACTTGTTAAGCAAGTGTCTCTGTCAAAGATGTAAATTTAAAAATTTATAAATAAATGAATAAAAATACAGACTAAAGTAAACTTAAAAATAACAACCATTAATTATAAACATAGCAAATACATCACAGAACACGAGTGAAGAAACTAAATAACTCCTGCTTTAATACCTATAGGTTTAAGGGCTCGGCACTTAGTTCTTGCATAACCGTGTTTCATGCACGCAACATTGCATTTAGACGCAAAACTCAATATGGGTAAACACCAGGGGTGCAACGATTCGGTTTGGACCTTGACTTTTTGATTCACAGGTTGTTGTTAGGGGATGGTAAATAAATTGTTTAAAAAAAAGAATTTTGTCTTTTATTGAATACCCAATTTAAAACACTAAAAACCATGGTAGATTATCATAACTTCAATTAATATTATGTATTATATAAATATATAATGATTTAATATAATAAAAGCTTAACAGGCTGTACTAGGAGCATTAGGAAATTGTTGGTCCATCTTCTAGGATTTGAGACTATGAACATTTGCATTGCGGTTTTGGTGTCAGTTTCAGAATCATTACATTACTAGTAAGCACTGTTAAACAAAAGCTGACTGTGCCTGCGACAAGAGCAAAAAAGGCCAAAGACAGAAAATACGGCGAAATATATAGAAAAACATACATGTCAAAACATGGAAGGACAGCCCATCCGAAACCCCACCAAAGCCAAACATGTTAGGAGGAGTCAACTAAAGGCTTATATATTTTCCAGCTAAAATACGGTTCAGGAGGAGTAGGATAAAGCTTGTCTTCACGTGTCATTTGTTGTGGAATGATTCATCTAGGTCGGACTGGTTTCAGACAAAGGCAGCAAATCTCACCTTGTAATATCTATTGAGTGCCGGCACTGCAGCATTTTTTATAAAAACTACAAATGTCAAGACAATACAAAAAAGTGACCTGCTCTATAGCCTATAAAGTTAGTGTCATTACTTTTTGAGAAGGTTGATTCCCAACTTAATAATTGGATTTTACATTAGGCATGCAGCATTTGTTGTTTAATGTTTCACTTTATTAGCAGCCATTTACCACAGCCAATTTGTCAGCACACACGTTTGCATTCTAGGAAAAGCTGTAAATGAAAATGGCAATTGTACAACAGTGAAGTCATGCTTACCAATCAAATCTAGTTCTAGGACATTGCAGCTCACATTCAACTCCTGAAACAGATCTTTTACCTAAAAGACAACAAAAAACAATAAGTAAGCTATAATCACATTGATTAATACTGTTATCCCTCCAGACACCATTAAGTTTAAAATTGTGCAAAAAAGAGACGCAAGCAAGTTCATTTTTAATAGGTCAAACATGTTAACGCTAATTGAACTTTGAGCACTAAGACAGCGCAATCAGCAAAGTGTTATGTAGACCGTTCTGTAAGATAAGCTAGGGTGAATACATGGCTCCAAACAGGGGTGCCCAATCCTGATTACCGCCCAGTACAGTATGGCTCCAACTCTAATCTTATAAATATTTCATACAGGAAAGGATCTTCTCTTCAGGGGGGCATCTGATTATTATAGCTAGGTATGCTGATGTTGAAATCTCCAGGACCAGGATTGTCCCACCCCCTGAACTAAGATAACCTTTTAATCATAATTTAACTTTTTGGGGGGGCTTTGTAACTACTGGCTGGAAACCACTCTGTAGAGGGGTTTGTTCCCCTTGTCCTACACAAGTGTTTCTCAACCACTGAGGGATCACATTAGCTTATAGCACATGTCTCTGCCACGTCCCGTCTCCCAAAACTACTATATTAGGTGTCCAGTGTTCTTATTGCTCAGTTTATGAATAATGGAAGCTGGACCAAAGAAAAACATGAACTTCCTGGTCAGGTTCTCAAGTCAAGTCGTGGATTACCTTGCGCAATATAACCAATCAGTGAGGGGTTTCTAATGAGCTGGTGGAATTTCAAAGCAGGATTTGACAGTCAGATATCAAATGATGATGATGGCTGTCCAATAGAACTGCCCTTCAGCTCTTTTCCTACTGAAAATAGCCCCTGATTAGTTGAATGCGCGGGGAGTGGGAATACACTAAACAGTGTAGGGCAGTGGGTCTTCAGAACCAAAGTTGAGAAACACTGTGTTAGAGCTTAGATAAACTACAACACGTCCAATGAACAGTGTAACCAGGAACAGGACTGGGAATCACTGCCTTGAAGCACCAGATCAGATCTAACCCTTTAACACTTCCACTTAAGTAGATTAAGTGTATTAAAGCATCTAAATTCTCAGGTCTTGGGGCAAGAACAATCGAAAAACAGTAATCTAGACACTGGACCCGGCACTGCTATCGAGTTAACTCCTAAATCAGCCAGTTCTGTACTGTACACTCAGCTCCACTTACTTGCTCAACACAGTTTAGTCACACAATCTCCGGATAACACAACCACTTCACTTCTTACATTTCCTTATAGTTGTTTTCAACACGGGTACATGCTAAACATCGTAATAGCGTCTCCCATAGCATTTCACAGTCCACACTATAACTTCTCGACACACAGCACAAGCTGTAAGGCGCCATTTCTTGCGCGCTAACTACTAAGTTAGCTGGTTGAGCTAGCGAGGAATAGAGCAGTTCTCAAATCATAGGTTCGCCCACTTACCTTCTTACAGAAGGGACAGTAGCTTTTACTGAACACCACGACGGAGCTGGAGTCGATAAGCTCTTGTATTCTGGCTTTAATCTGATCCCGGCCGGCGTCGTTCTCTATCGGCGGCATGATTAGACCGGTAAACAGCAGCTAACGATAGGTGAACAGAATCGGCGGGTTTTACTGTGAACTGAGCTAAAGAGCTACGCTGCTAGCACGTTAGCAGCCGGCTAGCCGGCTAGCAAAGTTCTCCGAGAAACTCCCCTGCACTTAGAAAAGAGCCGCAATCTCTCCTAACATAAACGCGGTTGTAGGCTAAGAATAAACACACAGGAGAACGCTGCAGAAGTGGGCGCTGCTGAAGAGTGAAGTGTTATCGCCCGCATAACTCCGTGTGGGTCTTCATTGCCGCGCCGGTTATAAGAACCCCGCGGAATGTCTTACGCAGTGACGTCTGACTCGTGAAGGAATCGGTTATTTTGAACCAGTTGTATCAAATATAACTAGTCGAACCGATTCACGAGTCAACTTGAATCAAATCTTTTACGTTACGTTCCCAAACATTCGAGCCTCGTTCAGTACCAGCCAATCACGTGACAGAGGAAGAAGAACTCACACAACATCTATTTATATTAAAACATGTATATTATATATTTTATTTGCCTTCTTTCCTACAATGTTGATACAACGTTGTCAAAGGGTGGTGATTTATACGTTGTCTGAACAAGGTTGTTTTAGGTATTATCTGTTGGCAACTGTAGATATAATGGACCGTATGAAGGATGCTATGAGGTTGTGACAACGTAATACGCCACTATGTTATCACAACGTTGTCCAATAACGTTGTGACAACTTTCTTTGGGTTTATATTTTAACGTTGGAACAACGTTGTGGGCACTAAAACAGTATGCTGTTACAACGTAACTGTGTTGGCAAGGTATCAAGCCGGTTATCTTGGGAAACATTAAGCTAAGATAATGTAAACAAACAGAACTGGCGATGTAATTATGTGTATTTTTGGTTCAATTACAATTTGTCCACACACGTTTTTAGTTTTATGTTGATTGTTTTGAGGAGTTTTATACTTCGCTTGCAAAGACAGTAGTGCTTAGAGACGGTTGCTAAGCAGAGTGTTGGTTGAATGCGAGTCTTTGTTTTAGTCTTTGTTAAAGATGGACTTTTCTGATACTGTTAAACTAATAATTGTTTGTACAAATTAACTGTATTAAAATCACAACAAAATACCACATTGTGACATAATGAACAACTTTATTTTTTCTATATTTACTTAAACTATTATGTATATTCATTAAATATGCATTGCATCACATTTACTCAGTGAATTAAGCGTCACCGCAGATGGAGAGAATGAGTTGTCTTACAATCATTGGAGAAATACAAATAAAGATTACTTGCACAGTCATTGTGGAGAGTAAGTTGTCATTCTGCCCGCCCACAAGAAAGTGAATCGTTGAACACTTGATTCATTGAACAGTGTAGTTTAAAGAATCGGTTCATACGAACTTCTTTCGTATTACGCAGAAACTTTGAGCTTCTAAATTAAGCTATGAACAATGACGTCAGACGGACCGTCCGATCGTATTCAAACGCTCTAAACGTTTGTTCTGGATTTGAACTGTGTTTGAGTTGTTACAGCATCCGATATATTTTCAATATCATTCAACATAATTCCAATTTATACATATAGGACCAACAGGCAATGCGTCCAGACAACTAAACAGTTTTTGTCTAGCGTAACAGTGCCACCTGGTGGATAAAGGAGATCTTCAGCTTATTATTTATGAAATATAATTTGTTCTGTGGTGTATATAATTGACCTGTTGCCATATTTAGGCTTCAAGAGGCTTATTTTACCCAAAATATTTCTGATAAAATAATAGCCCATTAGCAGTTCTTCTATCAGCTGCATTTATTTTCATAGTATTTTGATGTTTGGACAGCAGTTGGACTGCTTTGCTTCTCACATTAAGTGAGAGTTGAGTTCCTGTACTGATAAGTGCTGAACAGGATAGCTACTTTTACTACTGCTTGACGCATTATTGCTTTAAAGTAACAACAGTTTTACTTGACAATTACTTTGGGCTGCTGATTACACTCAATCAGTATGAGGGAATAATAAAAAAAAGAAGCACATACATAACCTTCAAAAGGGGCTGAACCATCAGGAGCTAAAAGCTTTGGTTTGATGAATGTTGGATTGGCCAAAACTGACATTCATTCTCTCTACCATCAGTTGTATTATTTATCTTCACCCAGCAGAACCCCATCACAGTTCGAATCAAAGGAAATATTCTCAACAGTGTAGCTCGGTTGGAACGTTGCCCCCCATTCTAAAGTATAAAGACTCTCATTTTCAGAGAAACGCTGGCAGCGAAAGAGAATAAGAAAGGCATCACTGTCAGAATAAAAACATTCCGGAATGAACTGAAATTATCAACAGAATGTGAAGAAATAACTGTTTTGACAGTGTGTCAAAGACATCTGTGAATTGTGTTATTACTTGAAATAAGTCAACCTAATATTTTAATAATCTTTCACTAAGGATTAAAGACTTTTTCATATTTTCCACTTGCCAATAAACACTCCTTATATCTACACGCATCATCCATTTCATCAGTTTCAATTATAATATATGAGCCTATGAAGTTCTGCAAATACAGACGGCAGTTCATCTGTTTCTCTGTATACTTTGCTGTTCCCTCTTCACCCTGTTCTTTAGTAATCAGGACCCCCACAAGACCACCACAGAGCAGATACTATTTGGGAGGTTAATCATTCTCAGCACTGCGGTGACACTGACATGATGGTGGTGTTAGTATTTGTTTCAGGCACAGTGGTACTGCTGGAGTTTGTAAACCTCTCAGTGTCACTGCTGGACTGAGAATAGACCACCAACCAGCAACATCCTGCCAACGGTGTCTTGTGAACACTGATGAAGGACTAGAGAATGACCAACACAAACTGTGCAGCAACAGATGAGCTATCATCTCAGACTCACATCTACAAGTTAGCAAAGTTAGAGTGTTTAAAAACTCCAGCAGCAATTCTGTGTCTGATCTACTCATACCAGCACAGCACACACTAACACACCACCACCACATCAGTGTCACTGCAGTGCTGCGAATGATCTAGCACCCAAATCATACCTGCTCTGGACCTGTGGGGGTCCTCACCACTGAAAAACATGTTTAAAGGGGGCTAACAAAGTATTCAGAAACCAGATGGACTGCAGTATGTAATTGTAGAACTACAAAAGGCTTCCATATGGTAAGTTCAGCTGATAAAATAGGCAGATATTGTAGAAACAAGGTGTTGTTTTTTATGTTCTGGCTGATCGGTGTACACAGTTGAGTCATTGTTATGATGCTGGTAGGTTGTCACAGGTATCTGGAGCCATGCTGACTGCAGTGCATCCCACAGCTGCTGGATGGTGTGTGGGAAAGGATGCATAGAGCCAACACGACAATCGAGGCGGTCCCATAGATGCCCAATTGGGTTCAAGTCTGGGGAATTAGGGGTCTAGGGTAGTACTTCCAACCAACGCTGAACATTTCTAGCCGTGTGATGTGTTGCATTGTCTTGCTGGGAGATCTTATTCGCCCCAGGGAAGACAATCAGCATGTATGGGTGTACATGACCTGCACAAACGGATTCATACCTAGATGGGTTGGGAGTGCCTTCCACCTTCCATTCTTAGAGTGGGTCCAGAGAATACCACTATAACATTCCCCAGACCATAACACCGCTGGACTGTAGTCCACCAGTTTCTCTGCACACCTTTTACTTTAGTGATCAAGAACCCCACAGGCCCACCACAGAACAGGCATTATCTGGGTGGTGGTTCATTCTCAGCACTGCAGTAACACTGACGGGGGTGGTGGTGTGTTAGTGTATGTGGTGCTGGTATGAGGGGATCAGACAGCAGTGCTGCTGGAGTTTTTAAACACTGTATCCACTTACTGTTCACTCCTTAGTTTGTTAGTCCAGCTTGTACATGTGAAGTCAGACACAATAGCTCATCTGTTGTGGCATGATTTATGTTGGTCATCTTCTAGTCCTTCATCAGTAATCACTGGACGCTGCCCACAGGGCACTGTTGGTGGGATAGTTTTGGTTCTATAGAGGAACAGATAGATTACAGTCTGTAATGCTAGAACTACAATGTGTACCTGCTGTACTGTACCAAAGTCAGTGACCTCCCTTTTATTTATTTAATTTTCAGTTAAAACAGAAAAGGCAAAAACAGAATGACAGAAAGAATGATTAAATCAGTATCATTTGGCCACTCCTTACTTTTGTGCACCTACCGCCACATTATCTCTCTCAATCTTCTAATTTTAAGGTTACATCACTACTCTTCCAACAATAGCTGTTTCCAGATGAGGTGTTCCCCTTCAGAGAGATACTAACATTTAAGCATGCAACTACCCAAACACACCTCAGCTGCCCCGCAAGCCTTCTTCTCATGTGCATCTAAAGTGACTGATGGAAATATTTATGGATAATGGAGATAATAGATATCAAACACAAGACAATCCTCTTGTTTGAGAAATGAGAATGTCAAATACAAAAAACAGAAGTTTTTTTTCCAAAACTGGAGGTCTAAAACATTTCCAGTGATATTGAGAAAATGGGACTCTTTGCCAAACCTGCAAGACCAAAATTGTTACCATCAGATAAACAGTACCTAAAGTTTTTGTTTTAGTGATTTCTTAGAGGAGACGGCGCAGGAGTGTAGTGGTTAGCACTGTCGCCTCACAACAAGGCGATCCGGGTTTGATTCCCAGGCCGTTCTGTGTGAGCAGTCTGTATGTCTCCCCGTGCTTGAGTGGGTTTCCTCAGGGTACTCAGGTTTCCTCCCACACATCCAAAGACATGCATGATAGGTTGATTGGTCGCTCTAAATTGCACATAGGCGTGAGTGAGTATTGGCCGTGCGATGGACTGGCGAACTGTCCATGATCTACCACACCTTTGCCCGTTGATGCTGGGATGGCTCCAGCCCCCCCTCCAACTTCTACCAAGTTTTAAGACTGGAACTTTGGAGGTGCAAAAAATATCCCTGCAGATTTTGTTGGAAAACTCAAAGCAAGTCTCCTGAAAAGAATAAAGACTCTAATAACTACTACCATACTATTTTACTGAGTAGACTTGTGTAATGTTCTCTGCTTTTATCAGACACTGAAAAATGAATAACTCGTACCTAAAAGCCATTTTGACTAAAAGTGAAGGAAATAAAAGGTTTTCCTCTGATGTTTTCACAGTACTGTACATGGTAGGTGGATTTGTTCAAATGGATAATGAGTGTAGAGACAAGGTAGGTAGGACAATGAGCATATTTTCTGCAGCGTATTAAATAAGGCTTGTGTTAAATAATGACAGGGGCTTTTGTCCTCTTCACACTGTACTAAACATTTAAATCCAAGTCGAGCCGCAGGCCAGGGGATGATATTTCTAACTGAATGCAGCACAGACAATTGTATTGATTCCTTTTGGAAGGAGCAAAATCTTTAATGCAATTTGGTCCATTGTGGCCCGCTGTGTCGCCTGGTCCTTTTTGGCTGAGTGGCCACTCTATGAAGCCTGTAATTAAGAATAAAGAGCCCGAGCTGCTGATCAACCACACAATTCAAGTGCCGAGTGTGAAATAAATAATGGAATACAACACTTAGACAGCACAAAAGGCTAAGCAGTGATACAAATTAAGGAATTTTCTGTAGTCGCAAGAAGGCTGATAGAAAATCTGGCAGAAGTACTGAACTCTCAGTGATTATAGTAATTCTTGAGCACGTGCAGTGAATAGTACAAGAGGAAAGATATTGTCCAGCCGGAGTCTCCTCGATCAGTCTTTTTCCTCAAAGGAGTTCATTTTGCTCATTCAGTCTTAAAGGGAAAGAAGGCATATGCAGTCGTATGCGTAATGTTGGGCACTCCTGTTTGAATTCCATGTGGACAGCTTCCTTTTGTTAAGTAACAGGTATAATAGAAAACGAAAACATTTTTCACCTTCAATGCATTTTGGAATAAAACCCTGTTCTGCTGATTTGTGAGAATGTGAGAATAAGAGAGCACATCCTCTACAGTGAACACATTTCTGCATATTTTACTGTTTATTGGGAAAAATTAAACATAGATATGTGGCTTGAGCACATTCACTCATTTGTCATTAAAAGCCTGCTTACCCTTCTGGGTCACAGGGTTTGCTGAAGCCTATGTCAGCGCTTATTAGGTGAAAGGCAGGAAACACCCTGGACAGACCACCAATCCATCACAGGGCAGACACACAGACATACGCACACACAAAATCTCACACCTAGGAGCAATTTCTCCAGTATTGGACTGTGGGAGGAAACTGGCACACCCAAAACAAACCCACCCTGGTGATCACATGGCCATGAAATCAAACTCAGGCCCTTTCATTGTTAGGCAAGCGCTTTACAGATTACACATCCATCCAAAATCTTCTGTTTTATCCCACTAGTCGAGGTCACGGAGGCTGGAGCCAATCCCAGCGTCATCGAGCAAAGGCCGGGTGCTCCATGGACAGGTTGTCAGTCCATCACATGGCCAACACACATGGCTTTATAATTTAGAGTGACTGAACAACCAAACCTGCATGTCTTTGGACTGTGGGAGGAAACCTACTCACGCATGGGGAGAACATGCAAACTCCACACAAAACGGCCCGAACTGGGAATTAAACCAGGATCGTCTTGCTGTAAGGTGACTATGCTAACCACTTCACCACCGTGCAGCCCAAAAGTAAACATGTTATGTCATTTTATGCTGGTGTTCAAATCTTTGTGATCAGATAAATCAATAGAGGATAAGATAGATGAAAACATGGGTTTAAGATCTTGACGGCTTTTAATCTTCTGGGCTGCAGACGTACTGCAAGGGGGCCCGTAGGACAAAAATCTTTTTTTTTTTTTGCTAAGTATTTTTTCTTCAATAAACAGATAGTTCAGCATACTTAGTTCGTTTATTTGCAAAACAAAACGTGTTTAGTTTGAGTTTGATTGGTTTGGCGTAGTATAGTCACATGACACGCAGCGCTAGCTAGTGGATTAACTAACTAGTTAGTTAGCTACTTCAGTCTGAGTGAAGCTGTTGTCTTGCGTACACATCATGGATAAATGTTTAAAAACAGGGTCTTTGACAACAAAAGACCCTGAAGCTGGACCTTCTACAAGTGAAGCAACCACTGTGTCTCTTACCGAGAAAAGCAAGCATAAATCAAAAAGAAGAAAATACAGCAGTGAGTACCTAGTACTAGGCTTCACAAGCACAGGAACAGAAAACGAGCCGCTACCACAGCCAACCAATTGATGTTGACATTTGGAGATTAAACACAGCGAGTGTGCATCTAAACCTGTGAATTTTTTTTAAGAACAAACTTAAAGAATACCAAAGCAGGAAAAAGACCCTTGAATTGGCTTGATCTGGAACCGATAATGCTAATGCTGTTGAGGCTTCCTAGCGCGTGGCGCAGCTTATAGCAAAGGCTGGAAAGGCTGGACCAAATTCAGGAATAGGCTTAATGTTGAGCCAGACCTCCGTTTTCAACTTTCTGCACTTCAACCTGTCATCCACCACTTGTTAGCTGGCAGACAACATCATCTTTCTCATTAGGTGAGTGACAAAAAGTGCAGTAAATGGTTTCTTTTGTTGTGTGATTATGCAGTCAGTTTCACAGGTCGTATGGATGGTTGAACTGTATTTGGTTTTAAACGGCTATAAAAATATTCTGGCTGGCTGTGGAAAGTTTTGGGGTGGGTTAAGTGGGCCTTGGGTTGCAAAAGGTTGGGAACCCCTGATTTAGAGGATTTCATCACTGTTACGAGGGAGAGGTTATAAGGTGATTATATACGGCTTGTGACACTCACACGTTTGCATATGGATGTAATGTATGATCAGTCAAGTCTAGCTTCAGTTATATAGGACCTTATACAGGATCTTTTACAGCAGACATTGTCAGAAGGCAGCTTTACAGAAAGTCTGGGTCCAAACCCCCAGAGGACGACAGTGACGAGGGACGACAGTGGCAAAGAAACACTCCCTCAGAGCAAGAGGAAGAAAGACTCAAAAGGGGAATCCATCTATTTCTGGTCAACACCAGATAACAAGACTAAGCACAAAGCAATATGAAAAAGATCAAATTTATCAAAATTTACATCCAAGCAGCATGTGTTTGGATAGAAGTACTAGATAAACTATTGATGACCAACGACCAGAAGAGTCTTCAGTCTTCAAAGTAACAATTAGAAATAGATCTGAAACGCAGAATGAAGCTCACTCACTGTTACCACTGAACCCAGTGACTACTGTTAGAAGGTTATCACAGTGAAAGACCCTAAACGTTAGAGGCCTACAGTGATGATCTATTAGTAATCTATATGTGAGAGAAGATCAGTGTTTTGTGAGGCGGAGGGGATGTCTGATTAGTTTGAGAAGCAGGAGAAGAAATCTCTGAATAAATTGATATCTGAATAAAA